>JAEUCK010007924.1:0-13515 GCA_017311455.1 Otocyon megalotis megalotis
TTTGACAGCAGATGATTTATACTTGTATAAAAAGCCAAATTAAATCTGCATAGGTAAAGTCAATGTATATTCAAATAAACACAATAGTTTTCCCAGATTTACTGAGATATAATTGACATTTAATATTGTGTAAGTTTAAAGTATAATGACAATATGATAAAAAATGTTATTATTGGGTTGTTTTAATTCAACATTTTCCCCCATATCCCCATCACACCTATTGGGGAATGAGCAAAGGAGATGGAGACAGAATATGGGGGTTTAAATTCCAACTTTGAAAAATAAAAAAATTCCCACTTTTTTCTATGTGACTTTGGTACAGTCTCACAACATTTCTGAGCCTCCATTTCTTTAGATATAGGTCAGGAAAAGAATAGCTACCTCCAAAGGTTGATATGAGACTAAAATAGAACAGCAGGTGTAAAGGGCTCGGGCAGATAATGCTGACCCACCACAGACATTCTATATACAGGGCTGTCAACTAGAATTTAGAAGAACCTGTTTTGTGAAGAGAGAATCATGTTAAATTGGTCAAAAATTGGATTTGAACTCATTATTAATCAGCTATGCCATCATTTTTTTCCATTCCAATAATTCTTCCTAAAGGGTTTCCACCTATAAAAGTTCGTTAGAAAGGACTGCAGAAAAAAAAAAAAAGGACTGTAGATTTGATAAGCATCTTTCAAAACCCCTATCCCCAACCCCAACACACATATTTGCTAAAAATTAGCATTCAGTCCCTTTTGTGGAGCTTTTATCAGGAAATCTCAAACATGGTGCCTTTGAAAGGAGGAAGTACATTCTATGTCCTCCATTTCTTTGTACTTATAGAAACTGAGGCACAAAATTAAGCTACAGGTGTGACCAGGCCTTTTGAGAAGTTCAGCTGACTGAATTGCTTTCAGGCCAGAATCATTCACCCAGGTACCCTAAAACAAGCCAAAGGAATGGGAAGTAAGAGAAGAGGAAATATAATTTAAAAAGACTGCAATTCCAATATAAATTGACCAGAATTAAGTTAAAGACAGATATCAGGTTTTTTGACACAAAAAAGGGTCATTTTCTGTCCTCTCACTGTCAAGTTTAGAGCATAAAACAAACCACAAGGATGTATGTTTGCTCCATAATCTGACTCAAGGCACCTAGTACACCAAAGGCAAAATACATACACTACATCTACAAATGTATGTGACACAGTCACATACATTTTGTGTGTGTGTGTGTGTGTGTGTGCAACCACAACCTCAAAGAAATAAAAAATGCACCCCCCTAAAAGTATTTTTAAGTTAAGAGGTTTAATTTCACCAGAGTTAGGAAAAACAAACCAAAAGTACAATGGGAGCAAAGAATGTTAGACTTAGGGAAAATCTTACAGTCTGTTTTAGCCAAACAGAATATAAATTGGACCCCAGAGAGATTTCCAATTTAAATGGAAATTACATCTGAGAGTCTGAATCTGAGACCTTCCATGGTAGTACCCAAAGACAAGATTGGAATTAACCTTATAAATAATGTATTCTGGAGCACCTGGATGGCCTTGTCAGTTGAGCGTCTGGCTCTTGATTTCAGCTCAGGTTATGATCTCGGGGTCATGAGATCAACCCTGCGTTGAGCTCCGTACTCAACCAGTAGTCTGCTTGAGATTCTTTCTCCCTTTCCCTCTGTCCCTTCTGCTCATGCTCTCTCTCTCTCTATCTCTCTCACATAAATAAATCTTTTAAATAAATAAATAATATATTCTAAGTTCCTCTCTTCACTGGTGAGGAAACTGAGGCGCAAAGAAATGAAATACCTACTTTTAGGTCATCCAGTTCCTTGGTAGAACTAAATCTCTTATGTTTGTGCTTCTCAGGGAGAAAGTTTTGAAATTTTCCTTCCCCTATCCCAAACCCCATCCAGCAGCTTTTACCACTCTTTCATTCTATAAGATGGACAACTGATGTCTTTTACACATCAAAAATGTTTAAAGACCTACATCTCCTCTCCAACCAGGTCAGTATTTCCTTGTAGAAATTCAGGAATCGCCAGTTAAGACAAGCCCAGTGCAAACAAGGTCAGATAGCATCCATGCAATTTAAAGTATCTGTTTGTTTTATAACCACTCAAAGTTGGTCAGCCTTTAGGAGATCAACTAGGAGATCAACATTTTCCCATATGGCATTCTGTCTCTATTTACCAAAATAAACAATTAGGGTACTGAAAGATTACAATAAACAAAGATATTTTTACCCTCTGTTACAGTGGTTGTGTTGATCTTCTGCTCTCAGTGGTAAATACACTGAGATAATATTACCGAAATTTAATCAAATGCAGAAAGTTGTAAAAATTCTATGTGGTCCTGTAGAGAACTATTTTATTAGGAATTCAGAAAGACTCACACCTTAGAGCCATTTGTTTCATTCATTTGATAGTTTGAAAAAACTGTTTAACATGTACCTAGAACTTTTGAGGTGCTAGAGATGTAGCAGGGAACAAAGTTCCTGCCTTCTTGGATCTTACATTCTAATAAACAAACAAGTAAAGCCATAATAAGTTAGTTAATACATGCCACAGAGGGAATAGAAAGCAAGAGAGGTTAGGACAGTGCCAGGCTGAGGTAGGGAGGGTGGTTGCTATATACTATATTTAAGATGGCCTTGCTGATAAATAGAACAAAAGAAACTAGAAAGCAAGCTTTGTGTATAACTGGAGGAAGTGCTTTCTGAAGAGAGCCAACAAAGGTAAAGGCCTAAATCAGGAGTAGCACATTCTTGGAACAGCAAGAAGGCCAGTATGGAGAGCAGAGTAAGTTAGGGAGGCAGTGAAAGGAAATGATGTCTGAAAGGTGGTTGAAGTCAATTGTGTGGAGTCTTATAAGGCATGAGAGGGGCTATAACTAATATTCAAGATAAAATGGAAAGGCAATGGAAGGTATGGAACAGAGAAGTAACATGTTCTGATTTCCACACAACAAATCACATTGCCTGTGTTTTGAAAAACAATTGTAGCCTATTACTGGCTTTTTCAATAATAGGTAAAAATTGATGGTTGCTTGGACTATGATAGTAGTGGTACAGATGGTAAGAAGTAGTAAGATTCTTTGAGGTAAAACCCACAGGATTTCTTGGTGAACTAGATATAGGTATGAAGAAAAGAGAATTTATGACTTCAAGGTTTTCCACTTGAACAACTATTGGGTCAAACTGCCACTTGCAAGAATGAAGAAGAATATGGGAGGAAGAGGTTTGGGTTGCAGGGAAAGAGGTTATTAATCAGAAGTTCAACCCTAACTTTGTTGGGCTGAAGATGCTTATATTAGATATCCAATTAGATACATTCTGTTACAGACACATCCTATTAGAGATGTGTCTCAAGAACAGTTGAATATGCAGCAGCATTCAGAAAGGGGTCCAGTCTGGAGATCATAAATACTGGCGTTGTTAGCATAGGAGTGATATTCAAAGCCATGAGACCAAATGAGGTAATCTAATAAAGGTAGATTTAAAAAAAAAGAAAAGAAAAGAAGAATCCTGAGACACTGCAATGTTTGGAGGAAAATGGGAGGAGGAGGATCCAACAAAGAAAATGGAGAAAGGACCACAGAGGTATATGAAGATGAGAGACCAGTATTCCCAAGTCAAGTGAGTTAGTAGTTCTATCCAGTCTTGCATATAAACTTCGGAATTCTGGATACAATCTGAATTATCATGGGAAAAGCAAAAAACAGCTTCCTGTGTCTCCTGTTATCATACCTATAGGCCTCCTGTTAATAATACTAACAAGAATAGTAATCATGGAGAACTACTACCCCCTGGTTATCTTTCAAATCTCAAGGATTGTGCTTTGGCAAATCTCACATGCCAACTTTAATTGGTTGAAAGTAGTTATCTAGAGCATTGCATTGAGTAATCTGAGACTGCCTTTTAGCTTAAGGAAAAAGATTGAGTTGTGTGTGGTTTTTGTCATTGACACAGAATGAGGAATTGGCTTCATATTTACTGTGTGTTCATGATCCCTGTAGTAAGACTTTATATACATTACCAATAGGGTTGGTAGCACTTCAGTGGTAATGTAATTAGCCCCATTTTACAAATGTTGAAACCTAGTTCAGGGACATTTACTACCCACCCTGAAGTGGCACGGTTAGAGGTAGGAAAGGGGAGACGGCACAAGCCAATTGACCCTTGCTCCACATTTGTAGTTTCTCTCCTGATCCCCACAGAAAAATGCACAGAACTTCAGATTGGTAGAGTGTACCTCTTCTAATTTAAACCTATGACAAAGAAAGCATATAACCTAACTTTGGGAAACGAACAAGAGGTAGTGGAAAGGGAGGTGGGCGAGGGGTTGGGGTGACTGGGTGATGGGCACTGAGGGGGGCACTTGGCAGGATGAGCACTGGGTGTTATGCTATACGCTAGCAAATTGAACTCCAATTAAAAAACAAGGAAAGCATACAATCAAACATATAAACTTCAAAGGTAATAGCTTCTTTATGCTAAAAGAAAATATGGTACAACCGATTCAAAAACTGATTTAAAAAGGTATGTTTGCAAACTTCTATACAATAGAAAAAGAAAACATGAGACAAGAGTAGTCAAATGATTCAAACGAAAGTTTTGCAACCTAGGGCAGTTGAAGATGACACAGTACGAACAATCATTAAAAATATGACTATTATTTTGTCTTCATCATTCCCATGGCAACTGTGTATTAGTCCCTGCCAAAAAATTACTCTGTAGGCACCAAGAATTCTTAGCCTCTCTTTTAGCACCAAGCTCTTCCCACAGTCATTTGTATTAACATTTGCAAAAGATTTATTTCCCTTTGATTCAAATAATTTCACATTCCCAAGAATATCTAGACTGGAGCATAGCCAGCTGCCTGCAGGGCCTGCAGCCGTCTCCCTGGTCCTGGGTAGCTCCCTGGGTGCCCATGAATGGCTCATTGTTAAAGACAAACCCACTGCAGAGAACAGAGAAAACACAGAAAAGGAATCAGTGTCATGTCCTGAAGACTGGTCTGGATTTTGAGCAATGAAATGGAGTGGGAGTGGCAAGCACCTAAGGCTGTTATGAGTCAGTGATTGATGCCTCCTGGAGCAAGGTTCCTCTGAGATGCTGCCTAGGTCACCATCAACATGTTGTCAACTCACTTCAGAAGATTCTGAATCCAAATCACTCCATGTGACCCAGAAGAGGGAGAGAGCAGGCCCCAAAGTGAAAATCATCTTCATTACCCCCAAGCATCTGTTAACCACTAACTATGCAGGAGTAAACACGGGGTTTCAGAGAAAAGTCTATTATCACCTTCAAATCGTGTGTACAGTTTGAGCAACTGGCTAAAAATCCAAGAAAAGTGTGACCTCTAGATTCTTATATGATGAAGACTAGGAACCCATATCTTGCTCTGATTTTTGCTACCAACTTTTTGCATATGTTCCTTTTATCTATCCCAGCTAACTAGAGAAAGGTCCAGATATACACTTCAAATTCCACTCAAATCAAAGATAAAAAGTTCTATAACTTTAGCATTTCTTGGGATTAATCAACCTTTCACTAAATTCAAACTGCAGAGAGAATTAAATGTTTTCCTGATGTAAATTTAGATCACATTTATTATTTCAGAGACGTACTGGTGTACCTCACAATTAATACTTAATAAGTATAATTTAGTAGCCATATGCCTATAGTTCAGAATATGTTCATTTTCAAAAAGTTACACCTTCTGGTACTTATTCAGGTCTTTTATTGTTCTCATTTGAGCTTTTTAATAGTCAGAAAACTACTATATTTCAAGATAAAGTTCTCATTCTGCTATACTCCCAGCTCTCAAAAACCCACCAAAACATATCAGAGGAAAGTGATGAAGTGATCCAGGAACAATAGACCAATTCAATTATGGTCATAATTAACCTATCTGCAAAAACAATAGCTATATCTGCTCAAGTGAAAATATATCTGACTTTATGCCATGGAGAAAAATAAATCCAACTTGCTAGGACATGCTTTTATCCTTCGACTGCTCTACTTGCCATTCTGAAAATAGGCAAAAGGCTACATAGAGTCTGAAGACACATCTTAGTCTTCTTTGAGGCCATTAATATAATAAAAACACCGATGAAGGGCTATTTGTTGGGTAAAGTCATTTTTCCCTTGACATTTATTATCAGTAGAAAAGTTTTCTGTTTTAATACCCACATTCTGGCATATAATTACTGTAATAAAGTCTACTTCTTCACTCTGGGTGACTGCTGCCAGTATTATGAAATCATGGCAATGGTTGTAAAAATAAGGGAGGTCACAACCTTTCCACACACACACACACCCACTCTGCAGCTGATATTAAATAGCTTTGGTGGGAAAATGTAGACCTTTAAACTTTTTCTACCAAACTCAATGCATTCTGTATTTAACTTCTTCTTTAAAACAGTTTGTGTTGTAAGAATTCAAAAACTGCATATGGTCATGGAAAAAAAAAAAGGAGCTTATACTTAATTAGCTCCTAAGTCCAACTTGGACGAAGCACAATAACAACTATTTCTTTGTACTAACCATTTTTAATGATATGCATTACATGCATTGGCCTGTCTACTGCCCAGACTGTTCCAGCATCAATCCTCCTTTAGTGTTATGCTTTTTGGCAAAGGACAACATGGGGAAAAGTCTCCATTTCAATATTTTGTCATTTTGATTGGGATAATAACTCTTAACAGCATGAATTCCCTCTAAACCTTAAACCACCACCGCGGTTTCATGCCACAAGACAACTGACATCCAAATGTATCAGATGCTGTATAAATATTCTCCTTACAACTCCAGCAATACTCAATATTTTGATTCATCCTCTCACTTTAAACTGCTTGAATATTTTAATCCAATTGCTTTCAGCTATTTTTTTACATAACTATTGGATATAATTCTTCTACTTCTAGCCAAAACCCAAGTCAAGCTAATTCAGGATCATAACAAGGACAGATAGGCCCAAGAGGGAGTATTTGTGCATTTAAAATTTTTTTTCCTACTTCTTCACAGAATAGGAATTTCCTTAGGGAGGGTCTAAGGAAATACCTATTTTAAAAGTAAAATCTTGAGTTTCAAAAAGTAATCCTAAGTAGAGATGCTATTTGGGGGTTGGAAGGTTAGGATTTCTTCCTGCCCTTGAAATGGGGAAAATGCTGGAACCCATTATCTTCCAAAGCAACACAGAGAGTATATATAATGGAATACTGGAATGTTGGAAAACAAGGTGTGTTAGACCACACAAAAAAGCGCCAAGAGAACACCATACAGAGCAAGTCAACCCTAGGACTGCCACCCTTGTTTCAAACAGAGTAGCTAGCTCTGCTGTCATCTACTTTATTTCCTGGCCTGATGCATCAGATTTTATATTATAGCTATTATAAACACACTGGACAAGTTTGAGGTGTACATGCCCTGTGACCAGCAATTCTGCTCCTAGGTATCTATCCTGAAGTAATTTGTATATATGTGCCCAAGATTGACTGTGTATGAATCACAACGTTGTTGTCCATAATGGTTCCAAATCAGAAGCAACCCAATGTCCATCCTTATTTGGGGTATGTTTAGGGTTACCGTGACAGGCTAGGGTTAGTGTTAGGGTTATGTACAGGTTAGGGTTAGGGTTAGGTTATGGGTACAGGTTGCGATTAGGTTAGGCTAAGGGTTGTGGTACATGTTATGTTAGGTTAGGATTAGGGTTACGGAATGTCTGGCTTTGGTTAGGTTTAGGGTTAGGGTTAAGGTATAAGTTAGCATTAGGGTTAGGTTTAGGTTTGGGTTAGGGTTACGGTACAGGTTAGGGTTAGGTTAGGGTTTCAGAAGTGTAGGTTAGGGGTTATGGTTAGGGTTTGATACAAGTTAGGGTGAGTTTAGTGTTAGGGTTAGGGTTACGGCACAGGTTAGTGTTAGGGTTAGGGTTTGGGTCACAGTACAGGTAGGTTTAGTGCTTCTCGGGAAGGGTTACGGCACAGTTTAGGATTAGGGTTAGGGTTTCCGTACAGGGTAGGATAGGTTAGGGTCAGGGTTACTGGGTACAGTTAGGGTTAGGGTTAGGGTTATGGTATAACTTAGGGTTAGGTTTAGGGTTAGTGTTAGGGTTACCGTACAGGTTATGGTCATGGTTAGGGTTAGGCTTTTTTTAGGGTTAGGTTTGCGGTACAGGTAAGGGATAGGTTTAGGGTTAGGTTTAGGGTTACGGTACAGGTTAGGGTTAGGGTTACGGTTAGGGGTAGTAGGCTTACGGTGCAGGTAAGTGTTAAGGTTAGGTTTAGTGTTAGGGTTAGGTTTACGATACAGTTCAGGGTTAAATTTGGGGTAGGGTTGGGTTACGGTAGTGGTTAGGGTTAGGGTTAGGTTTGGGATTAGGGTTGCGGTTAGGGTTACGTTACACGTTAGGTTCAGGGTTAGAGTTAGCGTTAATGTTAGGGTTAGGGTTAGGTTTACGGTACAGGTTAGGGTTAGGTTTAGGGTTAGGGTTACCGTACAGTTTAGGGTTAGGTTTAGGGTTAGGGTTAAGGTTGCGGTACATCTTAGGGTTAGGTTTACTTTAGGGTTTCGGTACAGGTTACGGTTAGGGTTAGGTTTAGGGTTATGGTACAGCTTAAGTTTAGGGTTTGGTTTAGGGTTAGGGTTACCTTTACGGTACAGTTTATGGTTAGTTTTAGGGTTAGGATTAGGGTAACGGTACAGGTTAGGGTTAGGTTTAGGGTTAGTGTTATGTTACAGGTTAGGGTTAGTGTTAGTGTTAGGGTTAGGGTTACGGTACAAGTTAGGGCTACGGTTAGGTTCAGGGTTAGGGTTACGGTATAGTTTAGGCTTAGTGATAAGGTTAGTGTTAGTTTTAGAGTTACGGTACAGGTTAGGGTTATGGTTAGGGTTAGGGGTTAGGTTTACGGTACAGGTTAGGGTTAGGCTTTGGGTTAGGGTTAGGTTTACGATTCCAGGTTAGGGTTAGGTTTAGGGTGAGCGTTAGGTTTAGGGATATGGTACACGTTAGGGTTAAGGTTACTTTTAGGGTTAGGTTTAGGGTTACGGTACAGGTTAGCGTTAGGGTTAGGGTTAGGGTTAGGGTTGGGTTTACAGTACAGGTTAGGTTTAGGGTTAGTGGTATGGTTACGGTACAGGTTGGGGTTAGGGTTAGGGTTAGGGTTAGGGTTTGGGTTAGGGTTAGGGTTATGGTACAGGTTAGGTTTAGGGTTAGGGTTAGGGTTAGGGTTATAGTACAGCTTAATGTTAGGTTTAGGGTTAGAGTTAGTTAGGGTTAGAGTTAGGGTTATGGTACAGGTTAGGCTTAGGTTTGGGTTAGGTTTAGGGTTACAGTACAGGGTTAGGGTTAGGTTACGGTACTGCTTAGGGTTAGGGTTGGGGTTAGGGTTAGGTTTAGGGTTAGGGTTACGGTACAGGTTATGGTTAGGTTGAGGGTTAGGGTTAGTGTTACGGTACAGTTTAGGGTTAGGGTTAGGGTTAGGGTTATGTTACATGTAAGGGTTAGATTTAGGATTAGGGTTACGGCACAAGTTAGGGTTATGGTAAGGTTTAGGGTTAGGGTTACGTTATAGGTTAGCGTTAGGGTTAGGGTTAGTGTTAGGTTTAGGGTCATGATACAGGTTAGGGTTAGCTTAGGTTTTGGGTTAGGTTACTGTACAGGTAAGGTTTAGCTTAGGGTTAGGGTTAGGTTGTTGTTATGGTACAGGTTAGGTTAGGTTGAGCGGTAGGGTTAGGGTTACGGTACAGGTTAGTGTTCAGGTTAGGATAGTTTAGGAGTTAGGTTACCGTACAGGTTAGGGTCTAGAGTTAGCTTTAGGGTTAGGTTACGGTACAACTTAGGTTAGGTTAGGTTAGTGTTAGGTTACCGTACAGGCTATGGTCATGGTTAGGGTTAGGCTTTATTTAGGTTTAGGTTTGTGGTACAGGTTGTGGATAGGTTTAGGGTTAGGTTTAGGGTTACGGTACAGGTTAGGGTTAGGGTTACGGTTAGGGGTAGGGTTAGGGGTAGGCTTATTGTGCAGGTAAGTGTTAGGGTTAGGTTTAGCGTTAGGGTTAGGTTTACGATACAGTTCAGGGTTAAATTTGGGGTAGGGTTAGGTTACGGTAGTGGTTAGGGTTAGGGTTAGGTTTGGGATTAGGGTTGCGGTTAGGGTTACGTTACACGTTAGGTTAAGGTTAGGTTAGCGTTAATGTTAGGGTTAGGGTTAGGTTTACGGTACAGGTTAGGGTTAGGTTTAGGGTTAGGGTTACCGTACAGTTTAGGTTAGGTTTAGGGTTAGGGTTAAGGTTGCGGTACATCTTAGGGTTAGGTTTAGGTTTAGGGTTTCGGTACAGGTTACGGTTAGGGTTAGGTTTAGGGTTATGGTACAGCTTAGGTTTAGGTTTGGTTTAGGGTTAGGGTTACGGTTACGGTACAGGTTATGGTTAGTTTTAGGTTAGGATTAGGGTAACGGTACAGGTTAGGGTTAGGTTTAGGGTTAGTGTTATGTTACAGGTTAGGGTTAGTGTTAGTGTTAGGGTTAGGGTTACGGTACATGTTAGGGCTACGGTTAGGTTTAGGGTTAGGGTTACGGTATAGTTTAGGCTTAGTGATAGGTTAATGTTAGTTTTAGGTTGCTGCACAGTTGTGGCCATGGTTGTAAAGCTTGTGCTGTGGTCACACAGTTGTGCTTTAGGTTTGGGGTTAGTTAGGTTACGTATCTGTGTTAGGTTAGGGTTAGGGTAAGGATTAGGTTTAGGGTTAGGTAAGTTTAGGGTTTTGGTACCGGTTAGGGTTAGGGTGAGCGTTAGGTTTAGGGTTATGGTACACGTTAGGGTTAAGGTTAGGGTTAGGGTTAGTTTTAGGGTTACGGTACAGGCTAGCGTTAGGGTTAGGGTTAGGGTTAGGGTTTACAGTACAGGTTAGGGTTAGGGTTAGTGGTATGGTTACGGTACTGGTTGGGGCTAGGGTTAGGGTTAGGGTTAGGGTTTGGGTTAGGGTTAGGGTTATGGTAGAGGTTAGGTTTAGGGTTAGTGTTAGGGTTATTGTTATAGTACAGCTTAATGTTAGGTTAGGTTTAGAGTTAGGGTTAGAGTTAGGGTTATGGTTCAGGTTAGGCTTAGGTTTGGTTAGGTTTAGGGTTACAGTTCAGGTTAGGGTTAGGTTACGGTCTGGTTAGGTTAGGGCTGGGGTTAGGGTTAGGTTTAGGGTTAGGTTGACATACAGGTTATGGTTAGGTTGAGGGTTAGGGTTAGTGTTACTGGCACAGTTTAGGGTTAGGTTAGGGGTTAGGTTACGTTTACAGGTAAGGGCTAGGATTTAGGATTAGGGTTACGGTACAAGTTAGGGTTATGGTAAGGTTTAGGGTTAGGGTGACGTTACAGGTTAGCGTTAGGGTTAGGGTTAGTGTTAGGTTTAGGGTTATGATACAGGTTAGGGTTAGGGTTAGGGGTTGGGTTAGGGTTACTGTACAGGTAAGGTTTAGGTTGAGGGTTAGGGTTAGGGTTATGGTTACGGTACAGGTTAGGGTTAGGTTGAGCGGTAGGGTTAGGGTTACGGTACAGGTTAGTGTTCAGGTTAGGGATAGGTTTAGAGTTAGGGTTACCGTACAGGTTAGGGTCAGGGTTAGGGTTAGGGTTAGGGTTAGGTTAGCGTTAGGGTTAGGCATGTGGTACAGCTGAGGGTTAGGGGTATGTTTAGGGTTACCGTACAGGTTAGGGTTAGTGTTAGGGTTGCGGTACAGGTTAGGGTTAGGGTTAGGGTTATGGTACAGGTTGCGATTAGGGCTAGGCTAAGGGTTGTGGTACATGTTAGGGTTAGGGTTAGGATTAGGGTTACGGAATAAGTTAGGGTTACGGTTAGGTTTAGGGTTAGGGTTAAGGTATAAGTTAGCATTAGGTTAGGTTTAGGGTTTGGGTTAGGGTTAGGGTTACGGTACAGTTTAGGGTTAGGGTTTCTGCAAGTGTAGGGTTAGGGTTATGGTTAGGGTTTCGATACAAGTTAGGGTGAGGTTTAGTGTTAGGGTTAGGGTTACAGCACAGGTTAGTGTTAGGGTTTGGGTTAGGGTCACAGTACAGTAGGTTTAGTGTTACTGGAAGGGTTACGGTACAGTTTAGGATTAGGGTTAGGGTTTCGGTACAGGGTAGGGATAGGGTTAGGGTCAGGGTTACGGTACAGGTTAGGGTTAGGGTTAGGGTTAGGTTTAGGGTTAGGGTTACGGTACAACTTAGGGTTAGGGTTAGGGTTAGTGTTAGGCTTACCGTACAGGTTATGGTCATGGTTAGGGTTAGGCTTTGGCTTAGGGTTAGGTTTGCGGTACAGGTTAGGGATAGGTTTAGGGTTCAGTTTAGGGTTACGGTACAGGTTAGGGTTAGGGTTACGGTGAGGGGTAGGGGTAGGGGTAGGCTTACAGTGCAGGTAAGTGTTAGGGTTAGGTTTAGCGTTAGGGTTAGGTTTACGATACAGTTCAGGGTTAAATTTGGGGTAGGGTTAGGGTTACGGTAGTGGTTAGTGTTAGGGTTAAGTTTGGGATTAGGGTTGCGGTTAGGGATTTACGTTACAGTTATGTATTTTAGGAGTTAGGGTTAGCGTTAATATTGGGTTAGGAGTAAGGTTTAGGGTCAGGGTTGGGGTTAGGTTTAGGGTTAGGGTTACCGTACAGTTTAGGGTTAGGTTTAGGGTTAGATTAAGGTTGCGGTCCATCTTAGGGTTAGGTTTAGGTACAGGTTACGGTTAGGGTTAGGTTTAGGGTTATGGTACAGGTTAGGTTTAGGGTTTGGTTTAGAGTTAGGGTTACGGTTACGGTACAGGTTATGGTTAGTTTTAGGGTTAGGATTAGGGTAACGGTACAGGTTAGGGTTAGGTTTGAGGTTAGTGTTATGTTACAGGTTAGGGTTAGTGTTAGTGTTAGGGTTAGGGTTACGGTACAAGTTAGGGCTACGGTTAGGTTTAGGGTTAGGGTTACGGTATAGTTTAGGCTTAGTGATAGGGTTAGTGTTGGTTTTAGGGTTACGGTACAGGTTAGGGTTATGGTTAGGGTTAGGGTTAGGTTTACGGTACAGGTTAGGGTTAGGCTTTGGGTTAGGGTTAGGGTTACGATTCAGGTTAGGGTTGGGTGAGGGTTAGGATTAGGTTTAGGGTTAGGGTAAGTTTAGGGTTTCGGTACCGGTTAGGGTTAGGGTGAGCGTTAGGTTTAGGGTTTGGTACACGTTAGGGTTAAGGTTAGGGTTAGGGTTAGGTTTGGGTTACGGTACAGGTTAGCGTTAGGGTTAGGGTTAGGGTTAGGTTTACAGTACAGGTTAGGGTTAGGGTTAGTGGTATGGACTACGGTACAGGTTGGGGTTAGGGTTAGGGTTAGGGTTAGGGTTTGGGTGGGTTAGGGTTATGGTACAGGTTAGGTTTAGGGTTAGTGTTAGCGTGAGGTTATAGTACAACTTAATGTTAGGGTTAGGGTTAGAGTTAGGGTTAGAGTTAGGGTTATGGTACAGGTTAGGCTTAGGTTTGGGTTAGGTTTAGGGTTACAGTACAGGTTAGGGTTAGGGTTACGGT